>RJWM01001817.1:0-30696 GCA_004363535.1 Dasyprocta punctata | reverse complement strand
TTTTTGAGACAGGGTCGCACTGGGTAGCTCAGGCCGGCCTTGCGCTTGCGTTGTAGCCCAAGCCGGCCTCGAACTCACAATGCTCCTCCTACCTCAGCCCCCCGAGTGCTGGGATTAAAGGCGTGTGCCACCACGCCCGGCTACAGTAATATATTTTAAATAATATTTATTAGGGTGTTTCCCATAAAGCTATGGAGGTAATTAGGGTCTCCCATCAGTGAACAAGAACTGGTTAATGTTTCCAGGGAGCTGCTTTCTTGTTCATCAATTGGAGTCCTGTCCAATAATCTCTCCCAAACCTAAGGAATTTTTGTTTAATTATTTTAATAATTTTTGATGACTTATGAAAACACAGTCACAACATTTAACACATTATTTTTGAACAGCGAGAGACTCTATAAAGTCATAATACATAAGCAACAATATACATTACATTTACACAACCAATTTTATTTTATTTTATTTTATTTTTTTGCGGTACTGGGGATTGAACTCACAACCTCGCACCTGCCAGACAGGTGCTTAAGCCACTGAGCCAAACTCCCAGCCCTGGTTTTTTGAGGCAGGGTCGCACTGTGTAGCTCAGGTCGGCCTTGCGCTCGCGTTGTAGCCCAGGCTGGCCTCGAACTCACAATGCTCCGCCTACCTCAGCCTCCTGAGTGCTGGGATTAAATACACAACCAATTTTAGCATCATTTTGACTAGCTGGCAACCCAGGTGGAAACATGCTTTTTAAATCTGTCAACCAAATTAAATTATGAACAAGTGATCCAGAAATGCAAAAGAAAAAAATTGTTGTGCTCAAATAAAAAAACAGCTGTTAACTTATCAAACAAATGAACAAACAAGTATGCCGCTTATCAGATTGGACAAACAGACAAACAGATACACAGGCAGACTGACAAATAATTTGCCTGCATAATACCACGGTGCACTCCGATGTATTTTTGGCCAAATTAAAATTTAATAACCTTTTATAATTTTAGGAATTTAAAATTATAAATAGACTAGTCAGTATTATTTGTAGTTCAATTGGCAGAGATCTCTAAGAATTTGGAAAGAATAAAATCTTTTTTTAAAGAGCATAATATATTTATTGAGAGAAAGAAAGCTTCTGTCTGAGTCAGAGACAGAAGGGTTCTGAGTAGGTTGCCCAGGAATAAAATCCTTTATCTGTAATTAGTATATAATTTTTGTATTTTATTTTGTCTTAAGAATACTGGTAACTTTTGTGTCCTCTTCTTTCATGTAACTTTTAACTCAGTTATCTATATACATTCTGTCACCTACTCAGACCCTTGATTCCCATTTTTGGTTACCATCTTCTGGGCATTCTGAGTCAGTTCCTTCAATTGGTCTCAGGTTGGGTGTAGCCTCATCTTTGTCTATCAGCTGTGGAGCAGCTTCTGAGGCATCACTGTCTTAGGACTGAGCATCAGTCTCTTGAAAGGTGAAATGAACTCCTACTCTGGGTTTGGGTCCATGATACAGCCAGACAGTATGTTCTGACACCCAGATAGGCCATTCAGCTTTCTCTGGAAAGACATAAACATACCCTCTACCCCAAGTGAGTAGTGGGCCAGGTTCTTTCCATTGTCCAGTATGAAGATCTTTCCAAAGGACCCTTCCTAACTTTTTCTTTTATCTGATTGAATTGTCTTTCTGCTGCTATAGTCCCATCCCTGGTAGGATTTAAAAAGTTAATAATATATGCTGCCAAGTGAAGTCTATTATGAGGTACACATTTTGTAGATAAGGAGTCCCTCTTTTGTTTTTGTAGTCGAATTTTGAGCATGTGGTGAGCATGTTCAACAATTCCTTGATCTTCAGGGTTATAAGGAATTCCCATGGTAAGGGAAATACGAAAAGTTTTACAAAATGTTTGAAAGAAAGCACTTGTATAGACTGGGCCATTGTCAGTCTTAAGTTCCTGTGGGCAGCCAAGAGCACTAAAGGTATCCAAACAATGAGCAATAACATGTTTAGCCCCTTTGCCAATGTGGGCAGAAGCCAAAATAAATCCTGAGGAAGTGTCTACTGAAATGTGGACCCAGCACGAAGAGCCAAACTCAGGAATGTGAGTGACATCCATTTACCAGAGATGATTGGGGTATAACCCTTAGGAATTAACCCCCATAGAGAGTGAGGGAAAATGTATCATGCATGAGGAACACTGTTTAACAATTTGTCAACCTTGTTCTGGTGGATCCTGTTCCCAGGTTAAATGGAACTGCTTGTGTAAGGCAGAAGCATTTTGATGAAAGGCAATATCAGAGGCAGGAGCCTGTTGATATCTGAGAGAGTAACAGTTCATGGCAGAGAAAGACAGCAAAAGCAGCGAGAGCAAGGGAGGGGAAGGGTAAGCCTCTTTTTCTCCCCTACATTTTACACAGACTAACCCCCTAGGTATGTGCAGCACACACACCATCTCTGTGCCCTCCTCCTGCACAGGATAAGCATGTTCACAAAGTGAAGACCCTGGCCCCTCACTGAGTCACTCAGCCAAGAGTCTAAACTTCTCAAGTTGACACAATGTATCAACAATTCCAATGCACCCCTTGTCAACTTGGCAACCAGACACATTTTTTAAAAAATTGATTTCCAGATACAAAGACATGCTTATTTTTGTCATTTCACAACTTGAACATAAGAAATGGGTTTAACTATCCTTAAGAATCAGTATTAAATCTATTAACATTAGAACCATAGCATTTCACCTCCATAGGTGAAGCAAACATCCTTCCACCTCCCTTGTCCAGCCAAGCTCTAGGCTTCATGCAGTGCTTCTATTCTCTCCCCCAACCGGAGGTCCGTGAGAAATGAGAGGAACAGAGAGCAGCAGTTTCTTCCTGTTTAATGACCCTTTAAAAGTCTGTAGAGGTCCAGATAGACTTATACTGGTTTGCTTTTTCCCTAGCCTTACTCTGAGCTGCTTTCCCACTTCCTCCCAAGTATGTAAATTTACAGTTCCTTCTCTGGAAACAGACAAACTCAAGAAATTTAGCAAGCTGTGAAGTCTTAACAGGCATACCATCAAGACACTCTGTGATCCAACAAAAAGGTAAATACAGGAATCAATAATACAATAAGCATTTCTACATACAGCTGTGATTTTTGGGAACCTGTTTGCCCCATGGTTTACACCTGATGGTGTCAATATCATACACCTCTGTGATTAACATTGATGCTATCAATGCACTTCTCCCCATTTCGTGTGCACAGTGAGAAGTGTCCCTTCACCCAGTATTTCTTCTTACCCCCATCTATGTCCAGGCTCCATATGCCGTGTCCGGCACAGCTCTCGAAATTCCCAGGGGTAAGGATGGTGAGGGGATAGAGAAATAAAGATAAGAGACAGAAAACTGAGGTCAGGTGCAGCCCTCTCTCCAGATGGGTGTAGGGAGCAGTTGAAGTTGGTATTGATCACAAGTGCAGGGGCAAGGTAAGCCCGGTCAGAGAATAAAGAGTGCCCGAGGCAAGCCACGTGAATAAGCTGCTTCAGTCCAGAGAACACCAAGTCCCAAGACAATCTAAGCAATGGGTTGCTAGGCAAAGGGGTGTCATGTGACACCAACCTGCCAAATGTGTGAATACACACGATACAGTGGTCGAGCAGTTCCTTTCCTCCCATCCAGAGTGAGGACTCCATCTGATCTCAGTTTTGTTTTCTCTTTATTTCTCCATTCTCTTGCTGTCCTTTCCCCTGGGGAACTTTGAGAGCTGTGCTGACTGTGCTGGATGTAGCAGATGGGAGGAAAGGAAATACTCAACTACAGTAGAGTGTTTATTTGTACACTCAGGAGGTTGATGACAATCTCATCCCCTTGCCTAGCAACTTGTTTGCCTGGCTCACCTGGGCACCTGGTGTTCTCAGAGCTGGAACAGCTCTTTACGTGGCTCACCTCAGGCTCTCCATGTTCTCAGGGCTGGGCCTTGCTTTAGCCCCGAATGTGTGATCTATCTCCAGCTTCAGTTGCTCCCCACAGGAATAATACTGTGAGGGTGGAAGAGTGCTGTATGGAAAACCCTGAGAGTAGGAGATTTCTGTGTAGAAGACTGTGAGAGTAAAACACCTTTCTGTGTGGAAGACCACAAGGGTGGAACAGTGTGCTGTGTGGAAGACCATGAGGCTGGGCCAGGTATGGTGGTACACACCTGTAGTCCCAGCACTCACGAGGCTGAAGCAAGAGGATTGCTCTGAGTTTGAGGTCAGATTGGATTACATAGTGAGTTCAAGGCAGCCTGAACTACATAGTGAGACCCTGTCTAAAACAAACAAACAAACTCCCAAAACAAAAACAAAACACCATGAGGGTGGGAGATTGGGCTTTACAGAAGAAAGTGAGGGTGAAAGACCCCAATGGGTGAGATTGTGAGGGTGGAACACCATCTTGTATGCAAGACCACGCCGAGTGGAAGATTGTAATTTGTGAAAGACCGTGAGGTGGGACGGTGTGCTCTGTGGAAGACCATGACGCTGCACATGGAGGAGGAGTGGGAGGAGGAGAGCCTTGTCTCCCCAAGTGCTTGGACAAAGGGTGTGCACCATCAGGTCTGGATTTCTGTGGAATGTTTCTTCCACTTGTGACACACGTGTTTCCTTCTGAAGTGTTAAGGGAATGTGCTATTTGCTCACGAAGTCCACATGACTACAGTGTGGTACATGAGTCCATGTCCTGTGTGAGGGTCCAGGGCCTCATTCCTGGCAGACTAGATGCAGCTTTTGGGCTGGAGCACTGAAGTCCTGGAGTTGGGGGTGGGTATGTGGTGCTGACCATGCTGACTGTCTTGCTAAGGGTACAGGGAAGCCAGTACCAGGCTGTTCTGACTGCTGAGCATGTGAAACACATCAGGGTGGCAGCTGTGGCAATCAGCAGAAAACTGTGAGTGTCTGGTTTGTCTTGCCTTTTTTTCACTTACACTTGGGTATAAGCAACTAGAGTAGCACAAGGTTATCTGCTTTCTATTACCTATTAGTACATGTCCAGGTAAACAACCAGATCTCAGCTATGTTCACTTTTCCCTAGAATCTGCAACGTGCCATCATCCCTGTCCGTGGCCGAAGGAGCACAACTAGTTGTTTTTCTCTTTTGTTCTCACAGAGGAGATCAATTAGGCCTCAGTTGTCCTTACCTGGTCGGCCACACATAGATGTCTATAGGTCAGGCTTCTCTGGTGTGCTTCGTTTTCTTTAGTGCACTGCTCCTGCCTCCTGAGTGAGATGCCCCTTGGCCCTGTCATGCAGGATCTGTTTGGCCCCATTTCCATGCAGCTGTTTTGAACTCCCATCAGAGAAAGGCTGGGGCTGAGGTAGGTCCAGAGGGTCCAGTCAGGGAGGTGATCAAGTACAAATATAGCACATTTAGCAGTTTAAAAGAAGGAGATATTTAGCTTTTTTTTTTTTTTTTGTACTGGGGATCAAACTCACAACTTCACACTTGCCAGGCAGGTGCTTATGCCACTGAACTAAATCCCTTGCCTTATGTTTTTGAGACAGGGTCTTACTATGCAGTTCAGGCTGGCCTTGAATTCACTTTGTAGCCCACGTTGGTCTCAAATTCACAAGGATCCTCCTGCCTCAGCCTCCCAAGTGCTGGGATTAAAAGCGTGCACTACCACGCCCGGCTGAGATACTTAGCTTTTAAGAACAGCTTTAGATTTACAGAGACACTGAGCAGATAGTACAGAGGTTCCCATGTGTCCCAATCCCGCACTTTCTTTACTAACATCCTGCCTTCAGATGGTAGATTTGTTAGAATTAAGGAACAATATCGATACACTGTTTTTTAGCCAAATAAAGTTCATGCTTCATATTTCCTCAGTTTTCCCCTTTTTGGACCCAGCTTCCTACCCGGGGCCTAGTCTCTGCAACTATCCTTGGCTGGGATGCAGGCTCTAACTCTTCTGTCTCTGAAGACGTGGGCAGCTGTGCTGCAGGATTTCCCTCTGTCCACATTTGTCTGTTTTTCTCACCATACACTGCGCACAGGCTTGGAGAGGAAACCCCCGGGGCAGCACACCCTGTCACGTCCTCCAGGGTCCCCACTGTCCACAGGGCTGGGACTGTTGATTCTGACCATGAGCACCTGGCTGAGTATCTCCAGGCCTCCACTGCGGTTCCCCTTCCTCACTCACTCACTGGAAGGGGTCAGCGTGGTGTGTACAGTCACGTGTGAAGTGGGGACCTTGGTTTTTCCTCCCAGGGTGCAGTGTCTACAGAAGGCACTTGGAATTGCACATGGGCATCTGACCCTCTTCTTCTATTTATCAATATATTTAATAATTTATCTCACTATAGGCTCCTGGATATTCGCAGTACACTTTGGGTTATAATGCATTGCTACTTGCATTGTTGCTCAAAAGTTGCAGCTTTGGCCATTGGGAAGTCTCTAGTTGCTTATACATGATTGTGTGTTTTGTTATTTGCTTTGTTTTGTGTTTTTTCCCAAGTACTTCCTTACTTTCTGGCACAGCAAGATGCTAAATGCTCATTTTGTACATTTCCTGCCCCAGTCCTGCAGTCAGAGGCTCCGCAGGGAGTGGAGAATGGGTTAGAAGCCACACCTAGGATCTGGGAAGGCGCACTGCCACTGGGTTGCTGACTCCGTCATGCCTGCTCAGCAAGAAGCACACAGACATGCATGTGTATGTATACACTTGTGTGCATAAAGCCCCTAGGATCTCAGATATGTGAAACAGCAGTTCTTGATGCCTCTAGTGCTTGTCTTTAACCTATGTGCGCACCTGCCCTCCTGCCTCCATCTGCAAACATACTCTCCACAGTGAGGGTCTGGCCTAGCACCTGCTCTCCGTTTACCTCTTTCTCCTTCAGCCTCTCTGAGGGAGGTGCCTCTGCCAACCATGGCACAGAGCTCTTGTGACTCCCTCAGCCTTTAGCCTCAGGTGCCACTCATTTCGGAGGTCACTCAGCTCAGGTCGGACTGTGTTACCCTCTTGTCATGTGCTGCATTCTCTCCTGCGATCCTATATACCCTGAACTCTTGGTAAATGATTTCATACATTGAGGTTTATCACTGTGATGTGTCTCTGACTCTGTCTCTGTCTCTGCCCCTTTTTCTACCCCTGCTCCTGTCCCCCCCACCAACCTCGGTGTTTTTCCAAAATGCACTGACTTGCACTTCCTCCAGCAATGAAGATAAGCTCCTGTTGCTCTTCGTTCTCATCAGCAATGGTTGCTGTCAGTTTTTGGATTGTAGCCAGTTTTGTAGATACATGCTGGTGTCTTTCTGTTTCAATTTGCAGTTCCCTAATGGGGCAAGATGTGGGCAGATTTTCAGACACTTAGGTATGCCATCTGTATGACTTGCCTGGTAAGGTGTCTGTTTAACCCTTTGGTTCATATTAAATTTATTTATTTTTTACCCCTTGTTGTGCTGTGTTAGGGATTGAGCCCAGGACCTTTGCACTCAGCTGCATCCCCAGATCTTTTTTTAATTTTTTTGAGACAAGTTCTCACTGATTCACTAAGTTGTCCATGCTGGGCTCAAACTTGGAATCCCCTTGCTTCAGTCTCCCAGAGTGATAAGATTATAGGCAGATAGTTCACTTATTGTTGAGTTTTAAGAGTTCATATATTCTGGATATAATCATGTATCAACTGGGCATGGTAACACATGTCTGTAACCCCAGCACTTGGGAGGCTGAGGCAGAAGGATTGCCACAAGTCTCAGGCCAACCTGGATGACATAGTGACACCCTGTCTGAAAAAACCAAACCAAACCAAACCAAACCAAACCAAACCAAACCAAGCCAACCAACCAACCAAGCAACCAACAAAAACAAAACCCCTAAAAGCTCTTTCATATAAGAATATGTGTTTTGAAAATACTTTTTCCCAGTTTGTGGCTTGTTTTTTCATTCCCTTAATAGCATGCATCACAAAACTGAATTTCAATAAAGTCCAATTTATTGACTTTTTCTTTCATGGACCATGTTTATCATATTGTATGTTTAAAAATTACTGCCAGAGCTGGGGGTGAACTTCAGTGGTGGTGTGTTTAGCATACATCAAGCCCTGGGATCCATCCTCAGTGCCACAAAAATCAATCAACACCAAATCCCAGCTTATCTAGATCTCTCCAATATTACCTTCTAGAAGTTTATAGTTGTGCATTTCTCATTTAGGTCTCTGGTCAATTTTTGAGTTACTTTTTGTGAAAGGCATAAAGTCTATGTCTAGATTAATGTTTATGGATGTTGTCTTAGTTACTTTTCTCACTGCTGAGACAAAATACCGAACACCCAAAGTTACAGGAAGAAAGGTTTATTTAGCTCAGTTTGTAGAGGTTTCAGTCCATAGTCAGCTGGCTCCAGTGGAGGGTGGCACATGGCAGAGGGGTATCAGAGAGGAGAAACAGTTCATGGTGACCACCAGGTAGCAAAAACAACAAGGGAGCTTAATAGAATCTTTCTTCCTCTTTTATCCTTTATGTAGGCTACCAGGATAAGGGCAGTGCCAAATCAATCAGTGGACCAATTTAGTAATCACACACCCTTAATTCCAGCATAGCACCACGAATCAATCACACACTCTAGATAAGTCACCTCTGAAAAAGCCTGACCTATGACCTCATGAGGCTTTGGGGGGACATCTAACATAAGCCATAGTAGATGTCCAGGTGTCGCTTTGGGGGGACATCTAACCCAAACCATAACAGATGTCTCCACGACAGTGCTTGTGTTCCTTTGTCAAAGGCAGTTGGTAGTGCTTGCAACATTTTGTGCTGGGCTCTTGCTCCTGTTCCCCAGCCTGCTGGTCTGTCCCTCTGCCAGCGTCAGGCTCCTCTGGTTTCTGTGGCTGTCGTGCGACCTGTGTGCAAGTACCCCAGCTCTGCTATTGCAGCATGGTGTTGGCTATTTGGGATGTTTGACTTTTCACATGCACTTCGGAATCAGTGTGTCAGTATCCACAAGTAATTTGCTGGAATTTTGATTGGGATTGTATTGACTCTACAGATCCAAGTTGGGGAGAACTGATACTGTGACAGTATTGTGTTCCTACTGATAAACATGAACTATCTCTCCACTTATTTATATCTTTGATTTCTTTTATCAGAGGTTTGTAGTTGTCCTCCTGTAGATCCTCTACATATTTGTAGATTTATATCTAAGTATTTCATTTCTTGTGGTGCTAATGTAAGTGGTATTGTAATTTAAATGTCAATTTTCCCTTGGCTATTGTTAGTATATAGGAAGTAAATGAATATTGTGTATATATATTTACCTTGTGTCCTGCACTGCTGCTATAATTCTTTATTAGTTCCAGAACTTTTATTGTTAATTTTTTTGAGTTTCCTACACAGTCATGTCATCTACAAACAAGACAATTCTATTTTTTTTCCAGTTGCACATATTTTATTTACTCTTCTTGTCCAATTTTGTTAGCCTGGATTTCTAATACAATGCTGAACAGGAGTGGGGAGAGGAGGTGTCCTTGTCTTGCTCCTGGTTGCAGGGAAAAACATCCAGTCTCTCGCTGTTGTCTGATGTTAACTGTGCATTTTATCAAGTTGAGGAAATTTCCCTTTGTTCTAGGTTTTGAATAAATCCCACTTGGTTGTGATGTAGAATTCTTCTTATACACTGCTAGATTTGATTTGCTAATATTTTGTTGAGGAATTTTGTATCTATGTTCAAGAGAGACATTAATCTGTAGTTTTCTTTTTCTTATGTCTTTATCTGGTTTTGCTTTTATCAGGGCAATACTGGCCCCAGAATGAATTAAGAAGTGTTTTCTTTGCTGTTTTCTGGAAGACATTACAGAGAATTGGTATAATTTCTTCCTTAAGTGTTTGATAAAATTTGTCAGTGGAAGGCTGGTGGTGTAGTTCGTTGGTAGAAAGCTTGCCTAGCATGTGTAAGGCCCCAGGTTCAATATGGAAAATTGTTATTTGATTAATTAATTATATCTATATTAGATATATGCTTGTTCAGTTTGTTTCTCCTTGAGTGAATTGAGTAGTTTGTGTCTTTCAAGAAATCAGTCCATTTCATGTAGGTTATCAAATTTGTGGACATAGACTTGTTTGCAATATTCTTTTATCAGTCTTTTCATGCCTGTGGGGTAAGCAATGAGGACTCCTCTCACTGAGTAATTTCTGCTTTCTCTGTTTGTGGTAAGCCTGGCCAGAGTTTATCAAGTCATTCAAATTTTTTTTCAAAGAACAAAGTTTTGGTTTCATTCATTTCTTGATTCATTTCTTGATTTCAATTTCACCAGTTTTGGCCCTGGATTTTGTTATTTCTTCTGCTTGCTTTAGTGCTTACATTGTCATTTCTAAAGGCAGGTGTCCAGATTACTAATTCAGGTCTTTTCGCTTACACTGTGTGCATCTGATGCTATAGATGCATCAGCACTCTTTCCATGGCATCCCATGAATTTTGCTAAGTTTTTTTTTTTTTTCATTTAGTTCAGACTGTTTTAAATTTATCTTGGGGCTAATTTTTTTGACATATGCCCAAGAGGCCTTGGGTTGAGCCATGTACACCATCCTGTCTGCAAATGCTAGGTGGGGGGTCAAGTAAAGCAGTGTGCTGTGTCCAAGTCAAGTTCACCCCAAGTCCAATGGCAGTGGCTCTGCCTCTAGGTCATAAATTTAGATCTGGCTTCCATGTCTCTGATTAGGGGTGGATCTGTCTTCTGCCACCTGTAATTACCGCCATCAACCCCTTAGGTTCTATTGCTAGACCCCCAGGGAAAAAGAGTTGTCCTGGGTTGGAGACAGACTCCTGGCTTCAGGCTCCTTGGCAGAGACTGGTCAGCCCGGCCCAGGAGGTCATGGAGCAGCGAAAAATATGAGGTCAGCCTCCAGGGACAGTAGAAAAGGTAGCCCCCAGCTGAACCAGGACACACCTATGATGTTTGAATGAATACATGTGAGGTCCTCAGAAAGTCTGGTCATGTCAAATGTGAAATGCTGTCGTTGTTTGGGACATGACCCACTGTGCACGTAACTGCTGTCCATCCCATCGTGTTCCCTCTGGGACTTGGGGCAGTGGCTTGGTGCTGCTGCATCTGTGTGTCCCTGGCTCCTGCCCTGTGAGGGTTTCTCCAAGCATCCTCTTGGGGCTGTGGGGCTTTGCAGACAGCTGGCTTCTCAGCTGGGAGAGCAGACACGCTCAGCACCAGATCTGCTATGCAGGAGTCACATACCCTGGTCGCTCACCATCTGTCTACCCTTCTGCTGAGGCCTCTGAAAGGAAGTCAGTGGACATTTCCTTATTAGTTACATTCTTCTGTGCACCCTAATTATGTCGCCATTAAATCTGTACAAAATATTCCAGACAAACTGTTTGCTGTACAAAATATTCCAGATCAAGTGGCATTCAGCCTCCTGGGCAGGAAAGCCTGCAGAAACATAAGCCAGACCAGTGACCACAGACTCGAAGAACAGTGGAGAGAATGGCAGACCTTAACTTCCTCATTCCCTTTAGGGCTTTATAAACTTTACTCTGTAAGAGAGTTGCATTTGATCCTTTGGAGCATACCACCCCTCTCAGGTCTTTATGTTAAAGAAAGCCTGTCATTGATGCAATTTTTTTTTCCTCTGTCCTTTTATTTCTTACATCTTCCACTTAGAGGAGCTCAGCCCCTTCCTGTCCCAGGGCCTTTGAGCGGCTGTCCCCAGGCCAGAGGGTTGGGCTGCGCATTTCACCTTGGCCTCACTCAATGCTCTTCCTAGGCACCGGTGCACGCCCTTAGCAACGTGGGGACAACCCGGGTCACAAATCAGCGGCCCCCGCCCCCAGCTACAGCCAGTCTGGCCTCAGCTGCCCCCAAGCGGGAGAGATCCGCGACCCAAGACTCAACCGGCTAGAGGGACCGCCCACTCCGGCCCCGCCCTCAGGCTGCAGTTAACGTAGTGGCCACCAGGTGGCGGCACAGGCCCGCGCGTGGCTCGGCCTACGTCTCCTGCGCCCTCCGAGGCTCGAGGCTTGGGAGATGTGCAGATGTGCAGAGAGGGGGCACAAGGCTCCCAACGTCCTGCCGGGCCAGACGCGCGGGAGGGTCGCGTGCTGTGGGCAGGGACGGCGGGGCGGGGCGGGGACGGCGGGCGGCAATCCAGCTCCGCCCCGTCCCCGGCGCCAGCACTTCTCCGAAGTGACGGCTGACTGATGGCAAAGTGACGGCGAAGGGACACGCCTGCGGCTCATGACGAGGCCTTTCCGGGAAGGGGCGGGGCCTGGCCGGGAAGGGGCGGGGTGCTCCCAGCGGGGAATCTGAGGTCGGAACGCCAGCGTCTCCCAAGGCGCGAGAAAACTGGCAAGGTTCGGACCCCTTCGTCTGGCTTTAGGGGGAGACGAGACCTGTTGACCTTGCCAGGCTCACTCCGGCAAAGAGCGTAACTCAGCAGTCCTCCAGTGTAGCCGGGCATGGTGGCTCACGCCTGTAATCCCAGCACTCCAGAGGCTGAGGCACCAGGAGGATCATTGCGAGTTCAAGACCAGCCTGGGCTACAAAGTGAGTTCAAGGCCAGCCTGAACTGCATAGTGCGACCCTGTCTCAAAAAATAGGGCCAGGGATTTAGCTCAGTGGCCTGGCAGGCGCGAGGTTGTGAGTTTGATCTCCAGCACAAAAACAAATAAACAAACAAAACATTAGAAATTTGTTGGCTCCTTTAGAGCCGAGGTTAGGACCCGGGGAGACTCAGCCCAGCCCTCATGAGCGCCCAGTGTCCCGTCTGTTGAATAACCGTCCGCGAATTTCTTCAGGCTTATCTGGCTGAGGGTTCAAGATCGCCACTCCTGGCCAGTGAGCGAGTAGGGTAGGGTTTTTTATTCCACACTTAGCTACTATGATGTCTAACACTGAAGTCTCGCGTCACACTGAGCACAGTGACACAGGTGCAGAGGTTACAGAAGGGTTGGGAAAGGAGCTGTGAGAAGTCACCCCAGACAGCCGGATAAGAGGTCCCAGCACCCCAGTTTGAGTCCAGCCTGGACAATTTAAGTGATTTAGCAAGAGCCTGTCTCAAAATAGAAAATAAAAAGCCTGGGATCTAGCTCAGTGTTCCATCCCCAGTGTTAGGTTTTGGTTTTTTTTGTTGTTTTGTTTTGTTTTGTTTTGTTTTGTTTTGTTGAGCAGTAGAGAAACAAAGGCAGAAAAGGAAAAAAGCCCTTATTGTGGGCATGGGAGTGCAGCAGAACAGTGCAAGATCCCTCGGAGACAAAGAA
This sequence comes from Dasyprocta punctata, assembly GCA_004363535.1. Lineage (NCBI taxonomy): Eukaryota > Metazoa > Chordata > Mammalia > Rodentia > Dasyproctidae > Dasyprocta > Dasyprocta punctata. The sequence continues at coordinate 17,502 of RJWM01001817.1, read as the reverse complement.
GCCCTCAACCTTCTATAAGGTTTCACAGCGGGTGGTTTGAAGGGGTGGTCATTCTGCACGTATTGACTACTGATTGAGGGAGATGCTGTTGAGGCAAGTTCAATTTGGGCTTGGAAGAACATGGAAATCAGTACTGGAGGAGCATGCTGTGGTTCCAGGGTCCAGTGCCATGTTGGGCAGGTGCCACACTGGGCCTGACAGAGCTTCGTTCAGGTGGAACCCATCACCCAGAACCAGGAAAGAAATTACAGAGGCAGTAGCTTCAAGGTGCAGGGCTTGTTGAGAACTGCTGTGCTTTTGAAGCTGAGGTGGCAGGTGGTCTGGGCTGGGGCAGGAAATGGGACTGAGCCCATGTGGGGACAGTGAACCCATTTGTTGCCTGTTGGCCCTGTGACTTGTTCATCAAGTGATGTGACGAATGACAAGTTGGTGGGTGTCACCACACCCAGTGTTGTCTGTCATGTGTCCACATGGCTCAATTTGATTTGGTAAGTTTGCTGGTGATTTGACATGATTATTTTATTCATTAGTGTGTGCCTTATGACTGTGCTGTACATCCGGGAGCTGTTTCTGTGGTAAGGTTCGTATGTCTAGCATCTGGTGGACATCTTTTGGCACAGACGTGTTACCAAGTCATTATGGCATAGCATTGCACTCAAGATGGAGCACATTGATGTTTTATAAAATGGAGTCACACAGGGCAAAGTGCAGCGTGAAAGCTACTATTCTGTACACCAGAGCATTGCTCACAGTGGGACATTCTGCTTTACACATAGGCCCTTCATGACAGGGCCTGGCCAGGCCTCACAGAAGCCACACACTTGACTGCTGCTTTCTGCTTCTGGGGGTGTCAAGAGGCTGGCTTGCTCGTTGGGTGGGGTCTCAAAGTTTGGAGCAAGGGGTCTCCTCACCTTTGAAGGAGTCGGGGACAGTCTATCTCAGAATATGCAGAGCTGGCATGGTGATTATTTGAGCCGGTTGTCTCAGGGGCTGTAACTTCAGAAGGTCCATTTGACTGGACAGCTTCTTGGGAGCGTTGTCCTATATGCCATGGCCAGAGAAGAGCAATAGACCTGAAAGAACAAACCGAGTGTGACCTTATCTCCCACCAGCTGCCACACCTCAGGGGCCTCCTGGTGGCATCATTAGGATTTGCCCCCTGTTTTCTGCACACACTCCCTGTTGTCTAACTGCTTTGCAGGCATCATGCTTCAGTCATTTCCTCCAGTGTCTTTCTTTCTTTCTTTCTTTCTTTCTTTCTTTCTTTCTTTCTTTCTTTCTTTCTTTCTTTCGGTACTGGAGATCGAACTCACAACCTCGTGCCTGCCAGGCAGGCACTGAGGCCACTGAGCTAAGTCCCCGGCTCTCAATGTCCCTTTCTTGTGAAAGTGTGGAGGAGGGTTGTCCTCACATGCTATGACCAGAGAAGCGCAGTAAGTTATGCCTTAAGATAAAAATTACAGTAATTGGGTTTTTTCAGCAGAGTCTCCCTGAGGAGCTCAGGGACAGAGGAGACTGTCTCTCCCCCACACTTCCCCACCAGAAGATCCCTAGCACCCCAGTCCCTGCTCCAGCTCCAGGCCCTGCTCCTTGTGGTAACCAGTTGGCTCCCAGGTATCAGCCTTGCCAAGTTCCCTCCCACACCAGCTGCAGCCTGGGCAGCTTGCCCCTTTATGTGAAGTCTGTATTGTATTCAGCAATAGCTGCAATTCTAAATGCCCAAATTTGAATTTAAACTCTTCCCCAATATCTAGTATCTGAGAGACACTTTTCAGTGCAAGAATGGACACTTCCCCTCAGTGAGAAACTGAGATATGGCAAGTCCAAAAGAGGCTGGGAAGGAGAAATACTCCAAACATGGGGAAGGCAAGAATTCAATCATGAAAAACAACTGTCCACTGCTGTTTCCAATTACCAGCTCCACGTGTGTGATGCTCGTGATTCACCAGCTGGCCCTCAGCCAGGGTCAGGCAGTGACTTGGACAGTTTCCCAAACAGTGGTGCTGGGATCTGCCTGGGGCAGTGCACTCAGAGCTGGTTCCTGGTTGTGAGACTGAAACAAACTCAGGACCCCTGCCTGCAGCTGAGGCTTTGCCCACAGGAAAGGTGGACTTCTATGTGTTGTCAGAAAACCTCCCTCAGCGCTTCTGTGTCTGCTCCACCTCAAGGCTGTGGCTCGCACAGCACTTACTGTTTGACCCCTTTGGCCCCTCTGGAGCTTCGGCCCCTCTGGAGCTGAATTAACACACCCAAGTTCCCTTTCCTTTACAGAGGCCACAAAGCTGGGCATGGTGGCACGTGCTTGTAATCCAGTGCTTTGCAAGACTGAGGCAGGAGGACTGAAGTTTTGAGCCCAGCATGGACACCTTATCAATTTAGCAAGACCCTGTCTATTTAAAAAAACAGAGGGGCGTGGAGTTACGGGGATGAATATGACTTTTCTATTGCCAGGCCTACAGTCATGTGATTTGGTAAATTGGTCTCCATACTTTCTAGGGACCTCCCAGGGGAGCATTGCAGGGGTGCCCAAGAAAGAAGAGGGGTAGAGAAGAGAAAGTCTCTGGTTAGTGCAGATGGTGAAAATATTCTCCCAAGAAAGAAGAGGGGTAGAGAAGAGAAAGGCTCTGGTCAGTGTGGATGGTGAAAATATTCTCTCACTCCTCTAGTCCTACCCCAGAGCTGGCTGTGGAGAGCTGCCCCTCTTTGCATTGGATTTCTATCTCCCTGTATGCGGGTGTGCAGGAGATAGGGGAGGAATGCGGTGAGACAGGGGCCAAAGCATTTCTGTACAGTTGCTTCTGCATGTCCCTCCCAGTTGGATCTGCTTGTTGGCACTTTTCTATCTGTTCACCTGTGCCGAGGTCAGGAGAGTGGTGGTCTATGCTTTCAGCACGGAGAAGTTGCAGAAACAGTCTTTTTTAAAATTCTGATTTTTAAATTCTTTTTATATCACTGGATCCCCGGGGTCCTCAGCAGATCCTTAGGAGCAGCTTCTGGGTCTCAGAAGAGAGCAGAGACCACAGGCAACTCACAGAAACATGGTATGGAACCCTTTCACCAAGAGTCCCACACCTTACTAGTGTGACCAAAATGGTTAGAGAAGTAGGGACTGAACAGAAGCAAGAACCCATGAGGAAAAACCATGTCTATGCCAGGCAGATATTCCAGTGATGAAACAGGTCTACACTGGATACAAGTTCCAGAACCAAAATAGTGCTGGGCAGGAGTAGACATGAAGGACAGAGAGAGTGCTGTGTGGAATGAGGGTGAATTTTTAGGTACATGTACTGGGTCAGCGTGATGAAATTGGGAAAAGACAACTCAAGATTCACATCTTACACTGTGTGTGGAACAAAACTGCAGTAGAGCAGGGGTCTGGATGTAGAAGCTGGGACTACACAGCAGTCAGAGGAAAATGGGAGAATTGGCTAACTTCTGCACAACAAAAGGCTTCAACCTAAGATTCAAATACCAATTGCTCCAAGAGAACTTCTGGATATACTTGATCACATAGGTGCATACTTTAAATAACTGCATGACAGAAACACACAAGCAAAATAAAACAGCTGACAAATTCAGACAAAATGTTCAACATAAATACACAGAAGTGTGAACATCTCTAATGTGCTATTGTGGTTAGAGTTTGTATGTTGTCCACCAGTAGAGCAGTCAGAGTATCGTCTGTTAAAATATTTGGCCTTCTTTCTGCTTTGGTTCCTGATATAGTTTGAACACACCGAGGTGAGCACATGTCTTCCAGGAATAGCTGAGCTCCTGCTAGGGAAGTGATTTCTGGAGTCCCAAGATACCTGCAGGGTGGGGGCTGGTACTATTGCTCAGAAGGTTGGAATGCACAGCATAGTCTCACCCAACCCCAGGAGATGGTGAGGGCTGCAGAATGGGCTGATTGACAAGGCCAATGCACTGATCAGTTATGCCATGCAGTGATGCCCCTATAAAAACAGATAAGGACTGAGCTGGGGGCTTCAGCTCCAATTCCAACAGGACCCTTTTAGGCCTTGCCTGTGCCTGCCCTAACGTCCCTCCAACCTTCCAAATACCTTCGTCGATAAATGAGCCAGAGCCCTGGGCAAGGACGAAGGACAAGTGCACTCCTAGGCCCTGACTCAGGGCCCACAACCCCTTGAACGCAGAGCATGTGTTTCTCGCTGACTCCTCCAGTTGGAATCATCTTATTGACCTAAAACCAGGGGAACCACTGAAGTGTAGATGCCTTCCCTGTGCCTCTCAAAGGATAAACTGGTGAAAATAATTGTTGTGATCACTACACAGGGACAGGGGACAAACAGTTTCTTACTGAAAGCTTGATTTGTATTTTCTTTGAGGCAGTCAGGGACTTAAAAGATGCTTTTGCTAAAAACAGTGACTCTTCATTTGGGCCTATAGATACCCAGTGCGTGACTAAGCAGGATAAAGCCTGGCGTCGCTGGCTTTTATATCTGCTTCCTTTATTACATTAAAATGCTGGGTCAGGTCCCTGCTTAGCTCTGATGGAACCAGGCTAATCATTTAGGGAGTGTCTATCCAAAAGCTGATAATGCAAGGCTTGTTGGCCCTAAATTTGCCTTAGCTATCTTGTCTTCCTTCAAGATTGAGGACACCGCCGGGCGTGGTGGCGCACGCCTTTAATCCCAGCACTCGGGAGGCTGAGGTAGGCGGAGCATTCGAGGCCGGCTTGGGCTACAACGCGAGCTAAGGCCGGCCTGAGCTACATAGTGCGACCCTGCCTCAAAAAACTAGGGCCAGGAGTTTGGCTCGATGCCTTAAGTGCCTGCCCTGGCAGAAGATTGAGGACACCAAGGTAGGAGATTTGCAGGGTGTATTGATTAGCTTTTTGCCACTGGGACCAAATATCCAATTTAACAAGTTACTGCAGAACATAACATCTTTTGTCATAAAGGACCATAACCATGGGTGTGCCAAACCCATGTTTACTCTTTAGAATATTTCTATTAATGAATTTTAATTTTAATTTTTTAGAAAAGTCTTCAGCATTCTATTATGAAAAGCACAGCCATACTAACTTCAGTACAGCAAACCATAACCCCACACCTACAAAACAAAAATAGAATTAGTTTTTTGCCTTATACAAGTTTAATCAACATGGCAGCCATGCCAAAAGAATTAAAACATTTTCAGGACATACGTACGGACTGTACATTTTAAAAATAATAAAAATGCAAGAACAATCTGCATCATGTAGCAAACTCAACATCTGGGTGAAAACATCAATGCAATAAATGGGATTACAAAGGCACTTCCCTCCACAAAAGAAATGAAAGTGCAGCCTAAGATAGGGAGCTTGAAGAGTGTGTAATCACTGCACTATCTCAACTTGGAAAAAAAGAAAAAACAGATTTAATCAAACATTGATAGGATTCAATATGACCCACTTTTAAAAAAATTTTCGCACAATCTCATCTTTGTTTTTTTAGCTGTTTTTCTTGGCTCTCTCAGTCTGTCCTTTGGTTTCTCTGTCGATCATGTTTGTCTGATTGGTCCTTACTGTCACTGTGATCTCATTTGTGGGATCGTTCTTTGCTTCTGCTAAACTTCCTAGATTTTTCTTTGTTGAGGGTATGTTCCCACTGTTTTGATTTTTCAACACTGTCGGTTCTTCCTTGACTGACACTTGTACTTCATTTACTGGATTTTTATTTACTTTTGTTTTTATGTTTATGGATTTCTTTTTGCTCCTGCTACATCATTTTCCTGTATTTCTGCTTCTACTCCTACTTCTATTTGCTTTCTCTGCTTCTACTTCTACTGTTTTTTCTCTTTTTTGGAATCTTTTTGTCATCTGTGTGCCTCCTATCATCTTCGTCCTCTTTATGTTTCTTCTCTTCTACTTCACTCCTACTTCTCTTCCTTGGGCTGTTCTCTTGATTGTTTTTTCTCCTTTTCTCGATCATTACCTATTTCCTTATCATAGTCAATTTCATCTTCTACCTCTCTCATTTTCTTTCTGTCTTTCCTGATCCTTGTCCCTTCTGTCCCCTTTTCTATCACAACTGAGACTGTGACTTCCATGCCTTTCCATACTCCTATGCCTGTGATCTAACCTGTGATCAATACTTCGTGATCTTTACCTTTCTTTCTTTCTTTGGCTTCATTGATGTTCTGTTTCTCTTTCTAATTTTCTGTCAAAACCAGAAGACCCATGGCCCTCTTGATGATGACTTCTACTTGTTGATCTTCTTGGGGGCTTCAGTGGACTCATTGACCCCCTGGGAGATCTTGAATGCATGCATTCAACGTGTTTTTCTATTTCCTCAATGTGTCTTTCTATTTCCTTCACATTTTCACATTAGCTGTGTACTTGCTTACAAAACCTAAGAGATAACATCAGAAATAAAACCTATGTGAGCTACAATTACAACACAAACAAAAGTCTTCAACAGAAGTAATCTTTGCTTCTACTGTCAGCAGTCTTCATACATGACAGTTGCGTGTTCCATGCATACATCTTTCTTATACTGACAGCACACGTGCTTAGTTTTCCTTTCCTATGTGGCAGGGCTTACCTCTCTTTTCTTTCTGTTTTGTCAGGAGTTTCCTACTATGCTGTACAACTTGCATTTAGCAGGGAAATAAGATATCAATAAAATAAAGTATCAAATGTGTAATGAGTGCTTAGAGTAGACATCAACATTTTCACATTAGCTGTGTACTTGCTTATAAAACATGAAAGATAACATCCGAAATAAACACCTATGTGAATTACAATGAAATTACCAATAGAACTTGTAATGGTTGTGTCTATATGTCCCCCCAAAGCCTCATGCAGTCATGGGGGGAAAGCTTTTCAAAAGTGGCTGAATCTAGAGTTTGTGATTGATTAATGGTCCAGTGCTGGTATTAAGGATGTGAGCGCTACACCCACCATAGGTCATGTAGCCTATGTACAATATAAGGGATGGAAACAGGCTTGTCTACCCACTCCGACCCATTGCTCTTGCTGTCTTCCACCGCCATGATCTGTCATCCCTCTGGCACGTACCACTCTGCCTTGGAACCAGCCTATTATGGACTGACACATCTACAAACTGTGAGCTAAATAAACTTTTCCCCTTTAACTTTGTGTGTCGGGTATTTTGTCTCAGCAATGAGAAAAGTAGCTAAGACTGTTCATAGTCAGCTGACTCCAAGGTAGATCTGTCATTGCAAGGTGCTCCCTCCATGATGGACAAGAGATGGAGCAGTACAGAGAGGAAGGGCCAGTACCAGGTTGGACTCCATGAACCAAATACACTCCCAGGCAGCTCTCAAGCCAGTCAAGGTGACAGTCCAGCTGAGATATCACACAGGGACACCTAATTGCCAGTTTTGACCCCCTGCAATGAGTGTCTAGGTGTCCTAGTCATCACCCTAAATCTGCAGTCACGTTGGACTCCAGCAGAACCCTATAGAACCAAACCTTATAGACCATCATCCTGCAGGGACTGGACTGCCCCCTCCAGCCTAAACCAGGCTGAGACACTGATCAGCCAGAGTCTCAACCACCCTCGGGGTCCATGAAAACTGGCTCTTGTCTTAATTGATGGCCAGCCTCCTGCTCATGTTGAAGTGCTTTCTCCATTCTCTCTTACCTTCCAGTAAAAGCTTCTGCCCATGAGTGTATGCTGTTCCTCAGTTGTGATGTCTATTATTGCCAAATTGAGGGTCTGTCCTGGCTGGCGACCAGATGCTGAGTATAAGTGTTCAGTGAGTTCTGTGAGTCACTTAAGGGAATGACTCCAGGGAGGGGGTTCAGGGACCCCAATTCATATCCCATCAGCCAGAAGCTTGAGTGACAATCTGGGGCTGTAGTTGGCACCTAAAGCAGGGTCAGTCTTGGGGAGTGAACCCTTGCCAGGGGATCTAACACCATCTCGGGGGGATCCAAGGATGCCAAGCTGGGTCCACTGTTGGACTGCTCACCTGCCTGTGGGAACCTACACATTGTGGGGTCACAGAAAAGTTCTGTGAGGTTGTGAGAATGTAGTAGCAGAATCAGAGCTTGTTTTTCTGCTCAATATATGAACAAATCTTTTTTTTTTTAACAGTATTACCAGAATTTACTTATTTGTTTTATAGCACCAGGGATTAAACCCAGGGCCTCATGAATGTGAGGCAAGCCCTCTACCCCTGAACTACACCTCTGACTTTACATTTTGAGACAGGGTTTCATTAAATTGCTTAGGCTGTCTTCAAATTTGTAATCCTCCTGCCTCACTCTCCTTAGTAACTAGGATGACAGCCATGTGGCACCACACCCGCCTCTCATGTTTCACTGAAAGTCAATAGAAAAAACAGCCACAGAGCTGGTGTGGCCCAGTGGTAAAGCATTTGCCTAGCATGTACAAGACCCTGCAATTGAGCCATAGCACTGAACACATCCAAGAAAAAATAAGGTAACCATGTAAAAAATGTATCTGTTTTAAAAACATTCCAGTGATTCATTAGCACTAACAGTTTCAGATACTACTTAGGCCAGCAGTGATAGCAATTTAGACAGGACTACTTCCCTCCTTCCAGGTACCTCTAACCACAGAGTGCAGGGATGGAAATGTCAGCCACTTTCCTTGTCCAGAGGAGTTTTGCCTTCTCTTTGTATGGTTTGTGGATTTTATATATAGTCTTGTTACAGCTAAGCTAAAATAATTTTTTAGGCATAAAGAGTAAAATCAGGTGTATTTCTAAAATATATTGTCAGAACTTTTTTTTTCTTTTGCTGCTGGAGATTGAACTGAGAGCCTTGTCATGCTGCCGAGAATGCATTCTGCCACTGAGCCCAACCCTGCCTCACCATTTTGATGCTTCTTGTTATGAACTGTCAAGCAAATCTTAAACATCAAGGCACCAAGGTCCAGATGCTGAATAAAGAGCATGGTGGAAAATATGAATAATTTACATTTTCTAGCCTTTTAAAATTGAGATATAGTATTTGTGGATCTTTATGGGGTGCACTATGAGAATGTGTAAAACTGGAATGAAAGGTAATAAACATCTCTGTCACTTCAAATGTTAATTTTTCTGTGTGTGGTCCTAGGGATCAAATTTAGGGATGCTCTATGACTGAGTTACACCTCCTGCTCTTTTTATTTTGAGACAGGGGCTTACTAAATTGCCCAGTTTCCTTCTTTTCTTTTCTTTTCTTTTTCTTTCTTTCTTTCTTTTTTCTTCTTTCATTTTTTGAGACAGGGGCTTTCTATAGTTCAGGCTGGACTTAAACTTACTTTGTAGCCTAGGTTGCTCTCAAACTGGTGGTGATCCAGGCTAGAAATATAGCTAAGTGGTGTAGCGCCTGCCTGGCAGGTGCAAAGCCCTGAGTTTGATTTCCGGTTCAAAGAAACCACCCCCCCACCCAAAGAAAAACAACAAAAGAATTGTGGTGATTTTCCTGCCTCAGCCTCATAAGTGCTGGAATTACACCATGGTGCCAGAGCAAATGTTGTTTTATCTGTTGGGAAGTTTGCACTCTTCTTTTCTAGTCAAAAACCTACATTTTACAAAGTGGAAGTTGCCTTGGGACATGTGCAGGATGTTTAAAACACATCATTATGCAAATGCAAATTAAAGTGACTGCCAGGAAGATGGCAGAGCAGCGATTGACAACAATTCAGCCTCTCAAGATTCAGATTCCAGACACTGGAAAATAGCAACCTGGGGAAGGAAAAAGAGAGAAGTAGATCCCTGGGAACCATGAAGGATCTGACTGAAATGTTAAAACCTACGAAGAAATTGAAGAGACAGAACACAAGACTGAAAAGAAAAGGGACTTTGTGCCCAGCTCCAGGCTTACGGGAAAGGGAAACTGGACCTACAGAGACAGAATGAAAGCTGGGGGCTCCAGAGGACTTCGAGGAGAGACATGGCAGGGAGACAGACCAGTGGACGCCGTGAGCTGCAAGGAGAGCACAGATTCTGCTCCCACATGAGTCCTTGACAGGCAACAACTGCTGGTGACCGCAGCCCAAGTGCCTGCCACATCCCCGGAGATCTTGGTCAGATGCCATTCTGGGCAGGATTTCTTCCTGGAGCCTGGAATTCAGGGCATTTGCAGATGGCTTCACTTACAGGCTCCCAGTGTTATGTTCCCACAGTGACTGGTTGAGAGACAGCTGTGGCCAGGGAGCCTTGCTTGATCAGGCTGTAAAGAGAGCCCAAAGGGTTTGAGCTGAAGAACATAGGCCCTGTCCCCATGGCCAGAGGCCAGCCCCAGAAATTGCTGGTGGCACTGGTTCCCTAATCTTTGCCCTAACCCTGTTGTCTGCTGGTGCCTGATTGCAGCAGGACCTGGGGTCTGACTGCTTTCTTTGTCTACCAGCTTGAGCAGGGGCACGTCTTGAAATTATGGAGCCTTGAAGAAAACCACACACTCAGAATCACACAAAAATTTCTTTTCTTTTTTGAGTGTGTTGTTTGTTTGTTTGCTTTCTTTTCCTCTTTCTACTTCACCAGTTTATTGGCTCAAAATTCTGCAGTTTTACCTTTTGCTGGTCAGGACTAAATTGCTACCACCTGTCCCAACCCTCTGACCCCATGCTCTGGACTGCCTCTGTTTCCCTTTATTCCTGATAACAGGTCTTCATCTGAACCTATGATACCAAAGTCATTTGCTCCCTGACATCTTCTCCAGGGCCAGCCCCTATCACAGTCTCTCAGGAATGGCCCAAGGTGCCCACAGTTCAGTCACTGTCCTGCCTGAGCCATCACAGGCTTTTTGCAGCCATTTAGGAGCGGGGTGGTGCATGTACCATGCTCTCCAGATCTCACTGCTTTGAGACAGCATCTGTTCCGAGTGGCCTTTGGTGGCTGGAACCACATCCCTCTTCCTCAGCAGCCACTTGGGGACTCCACACCCAGTGTGACTCCCATGCCCATCGAGGCAGGGACAGGGACAAAGTGAGCCACTACTCATGTACATGCCACTCCTCATCCTGGCAGGCACAGGGGCTGCCCTGCTGCAAGGCCTGGGAAGGAAAGACTCTGGAAAGAAAAGGGGAATGAAAGGGCATCCAGTACCCTGGGCAGGTTTTCCTACTCCACTTCCTCAGTGAGAGACCCCATGGGTTAGTGTAGCTTAGAGGTAAGAAACCCTGCTTAGCAAAAGGCCCTCAGTTCATTCCTAGCATGAGAGAGAGAGACAGAGATAAACAGACAGACACAGACACAGATACAGAAAGACAGAGAGAGAGAGACAGAGAGGGAGACAGAGAGAGAGAGAGAGCGAGGGAGAGCATGGAGACTTGCTTTTTTTCCTTAAAATGCTAACCCAAGAACTTCTGGGGCCTGGATTTTTTGAAAACAAAGACCTACCTTTCTATATCTTTGATTTGTTAAAAGTCTCTGGTTTGCTAGAGAGTGCAAGACCAGTTAGAACTACATAGCAAGACCCGGTGTCTACATAAATAAATAAATAAATAAATAGATAAATAAATAAAACCTAGGTGAGTCTCTGTGCAGTTGGAGATTTCCATGGCTTTCTGTACCTGTTCCTGGTCAGTCTGCCCTTCTGGTCACAGGGCTGTTCTCGGGATGCCATGAGGAAAATCTTTCTCTACTCAGGCTCTGCACAGACACCTCTGCTGGGGGTGCTTTCAGAGGATGCTAAGGGGAGCAACCTGGCATGCATGGGAATAGCCCTTGTGTCACAGGGTGGCAAGGTGGGGCGGGGGTCTGGGCCTCACAGGTTCAGTTCGCTATGGGAGCACACCCGGCCCCAGTTCAAGAAAGGACAGAGTGATTGGGTAGAAGTTGGGCCCCGGGGGACCCCTGTGGTCAATGTCCGAGAGGACCCATTCACTGGATGCAGTGTTGTTCCTTTCAAAACACTGCAATGGAAAGGAATACAGGGCTCATTATTAAATGTTATGTTATCCACCTTTTTAAAAAGGAGAAGGTAGATGGGTGTGGTGGCACATGCCTTTAATTACAGCACTCTTTGGGAGGCTGAGGCAGGAGGATTGTTGTGAGTTTGAGACCAACCTGGGCTACAAAGTGAGTTCACGGCCAGCCTGAACTGCATAGTGAGACCCTGTCTCAAAAAATAGGGCCGGGGATTTAGCTCAGTGGTATTAAGCGCCTGCCTGGCAGGCATGAGGTTGTGAGTTTGATCCCCGGTACCAAAAAAAATAAATAAAATAAATAAATAAATAAATAATAATAATAAAAAGGAGAAGGTAAAGGTGAGGTTTACTTTAATATCTGTTTCATTTAAGATGTCCATATATCATGTCAGTATGTAATCTGCAAAGACTTTGATGATATACATTTTACAAAAACATTCTTTCCTTTCCTCACCAAGTTTTCAATATTCGGTGTGTTTTTTTATAACTAGCACTTGGCGATTGGATTTGGCTGTGTCCCCAAGGCCCCAAGGTAACCCAGGTCACTATGGTGGCCTTGGAGCAGGGCCAAGGGCCCAGGAGCCAGCAGGCCTGGGTCCTGGAGGCCTTTACCAGATCTGCAGGGTGCAAGGGGCTGGTTCCTGGGGCTGATGAGAGCAGAGTGAGATGGGGAGCCCAGGGTGGGGGAGGGCAGGGCAGGGCAGGGCGATGGGGGCACTGCTGGAATGTGACTAGGTCGCATGTCTCCCCCAGCCATGCCAGTATACTTTGGTTCGTTAATTGTCCAGGTAATAGTTCTATTACAGTTTCTGTTACTTTTGTTTCTTAGAAACTGCTAGTCACTGTGATGCATACCTGGTCACTATGATGCATTTTTTTTTACGATACATATTATGACAACCAGTACCCAACTGACAAGCCGTTCTGCCTCTGTACTTCCTGCTTGCTTATTTCATGTAAGCTCTAGACCACCAGAGATGAGGGCCTGATACTTTCGGAGTGACCCCGACCAGTGCCCATCCATGTAAAATAAATCTGCCTCCAAATCCTGGGTATCATTTTGGTGTGTCTGCTTGCTGGTGCAGTTCCTGGTTCCTCAGGGGAAACAGAGCAGCACAAACCATCCTAAGAACTCCTTAACACAGGTGACTCCCCTTGACCTCGCCTTTGCTGAGAGAGTGCCCCAGGTAGGAAGAGGAAAAGATCACAGTGCAGGAAGGCCTTGGCAATGGAGCATGCACCTTTCAGGCACATGTGTGTGGTCTTGACCTAGGACCCCTCCCTTCTTCCCTAAGATACTAAGGTCTTTCCTTTGTCTTGGCAGTTGGGACTGAACTAGAGCTCCATCCCAGGCCTTTCTTAATATTTTAATTTTGAGACAAGATCTTGATAAGTTGCAAAGTCACCCAGGCTTGAACTCAAAATCCTCCTGCCCAGCCTCCTCTAGTGTTGGTGTTACAGGCAACAGAGTTAGACAGAAATATTATAGGCAGACAGAAAGGGCTAGGCCCTCAAAGGAGCCGGCGCAGAGGAACAGATATCTTGTGACCTTGGAAGAGATACACATCTCTTGCTGTGGGCCAGATCTCAAGACAAAAGGCAAAACAAATGCAACCACACCCTAAGTATAAGCATTAGGGATTAGGGATGGATCATCTTGAGAAGCCAAGAATTACCGTTCCAATCCCCTAATCCATAAGAATGCTGGCTTACTACTGACTCACTTCCCCATTTGCCTTTGATTTGGTCAATTTTACCTAAACAATTAATCTTATTGGTTGATCACAGTTCTGTCCCACCTCAAGCCCATCGGCCTTGTGAGTTCCCAGTTTTCCCTCTCATGGTTTTACTCTATAAAAGTCACTAAACAAGAGAGAGTCTTTGGCAACCCATTCAGAACCCCTTCTGTCTCTCTCTCAGACAGAAGCTTTCTTTCTCTCAATAAATATTTCTGTTCTTAACCTCCATTGTTCCTAAAATTCATTCTTCGATTTTAGAGAACATGAACTCACGCCGGACATATAGTAGGCTGGGAGTTTCATTCCCCTATATCATTTGGAGGTCTGGGATCATTTCTCCTGTATCACTGGGACACAGGGCTGCACCTGCATGCTGGCCTTCCAAGGCCTTCTGAAAATGATGAGGGGCAAGAAGGAAGGGTGGGGTCGCACACAGTGTCCTTGGGCTCTGAAGCTGCTGCCATAAAGTCACAGTGATATAGGGGAATGAAACTCCCAACCTACTAGATGTCTGGTATGAGTTCGTGTTCTCTAAAATCAAAGAATGAATTTTAGGAACAACTGAGGTTAAGAGCAGAATATATTTATTGACAAAAAAGAAAGCTTCTGCCTGAGAGACAGAAGGGGTCCTGAAAAGGTTGCCAAGTAGGTCTGTCTTTTCTGGGGACTTTTATAGTGTAAAACCACAAGGTGAGACGGGTCCAAGGTGGGGAAAACATGGGAACACACAAGTTGGGCATAAGGTGGGACAAAACTATGGTTAACCAATAAGATTAATTGCTCAGGTAAAATTGGTTAAATCAGGAACAAATGGGGAAGTGAGTCACATAATAAGTGGGAATGCTTAACAGCAGTGACTCTTCCTGTAGGGGGTTGGGATGGTGACTCTTGACTTCCTCAGGGTGACAGAGAACTGTTTGGACTGTCAATCCTTAGGATGTGGGTGTATTTGTTTTGCTTATATCTTGAGAAATTCTCCCACAGCGGGAGGTGTTTGTCTCCTCCAAGGTTACAAGGTATTCGAACTTCTGCACTGGCTCCTTTGAGGGCCCAGCCCTGTCTGACTACCTATAATATTTCTAACTAACTCAACTGCTTGTAACAACAGTACCCCTGACTCCTAACACTGCCCCTCCTCAACACTGAGCACCAGGTCCCTGTCTCCTGGGCCTGGAAGACACCAAGGGGCAGGAAGCAAGGCCCCTGGGCCAGGGACTGCCACAGAAATGGTGTCCCCAAACCCTACCTGCAGCAGGGCCTCAACCCTGGGGAGGTTAGTGGGTGTCTTCAGAGGGCCCCTGATGCAAACAGTGAACTTCAGAGCTCTTTAGGGTGCAGGAGGAGAGGTCTTGCTAGGTGACTGACTGGGGCCAGGGCCAGGGGCAGTGAGGTCCCGCAGCTGTTGACCTGGGCTGAGGAGACAGCCAGGCCTGGGAAATTCCACCAAGACCCCTGAACCCAACAGGCAGTGGTCAGCAGACCCAAGTCTTGGCTTGGGTCCTGGACAGGAATCCCCCTGACCCTCCGCCCTTCCTTCCTCCCTGCCATGGTGTAATTTCCACTCTGTAATCTGTTACTCTATCCTCAGACAGTTCACCTATTAACAAACACTAGGAAGCAGAAACTTCTCAGAAAGCAGAACTCCAGGTTCAGGAGGAGAATACCTCCCAGAGGGGCCAAACCCTCCCACCCCACCACCTGCTTCCGGGCCTCATCTTACAAAAGGTCAAACATCAGCGATGAGAATCTACTTACCAAATGTTCTTCAGCTGCAAAATTAGCCTCATTGAACACAGAATATGGATGGGGAGAAGCCCGTGTCAGGTCCAGTGAGATCCACTGTGATTAACATGCCTGGTGAGACCTTAACGCGTGACTATGTCGTCTGGTCCCTGTTCAGCACCATCTTCATGAATCCGTGCTGCCTGGGCATTGTAGCTTATGCCTACTCCGTGAAGGTGGGTGTGATGAGCGTGATGCTATGAGGTTCTGTGAGCTCCTGGTCACATAGAGCAGGCATGCAACTGTGTGTGTGTGTGTATGTGTGGGTGCAAGACCTGTGCATACTCTGGGTTGCAGGTGTGCACATTCCCCTGTGTGCATATGTGCAAGACCTGTGTGGGAACTGGGCTGTGTGTGGTGTGCAGGTCGCCCTGTGAGCATGTGTGTGTGTTGAGGAACCTCCCAGGGCAGGCACAGGGTGGGCTCCCAGGCATCCTGGGGTCACATTTGTTTCCCACCTACCCAGAGGAATTCTCCCCACTTCCCATACCAGAAACACCCCATCCACACTGCAGGTAGTGGCCCCCAGGCTGTCTGGAAGCTGCAAAAGGACTCACTGGGGACTTTGCCCCTGGGGTGTGTGGCCAGCACTGGAGCCACCTACAGTCAGAGTGTGAGAGTGAGCATCCCCACCTGGGTGAGGGCAGGGGGACCCCGGCTGAGAAGCGCGAGATTGGGACCCCCAAGTCAGCGCCCTGGCTCTGCCCTGACACAGTCAGGGAGGGCCCTCACTCTCTGGTCTCCCCCAGTCTAGGGACAGGAAGATGGTGGGTGACGTGATCGGGGCCCAGAGCTACGCCTCCACCGCCAAGTGCCTGAACATCAGCGCCCTGGTCTTAAGCATCGTCCTGACCATCGTCTTCATCATATTGTATGCTGCGACCATCACGGCAGTCATCCAAGGCTTGTCTCAGTCAAAAAAGGATTCTCAGGGTTACTAATTCTGCTGTGTTCTCCCCTCCACAGCTGCTCTGATCCTAGGCCGGGCCCTGCCCTACACCCCACACACTGATAAGCTGTCCACAATTGGGCTCAATAAAGTGCGTGTTCCTACTGTGCTGTGATGTCTCCTGGGGAAAGGTGTTGGGGCACAGTCATGTAAAAACACATTCATGAAATGGTAAACTTATAGATATTTCATGATCAACTAGAGGCCTCTGACCAAGTTGCTGTTCTGCTGTTTCTGCTAAATTCAGTTGACCCTGACAGTGTCCACAGCCCAGCTGCAGATGAGCACTGTCAGAGTAATTGTCTATACCTTAAGGGACCTTGGGCTGACCTGTGCTCATTCAGTAAAGGTCCTCTTTCCCCAAACATTTCTATGTTATGCTAATGCCCTTAACTGTGCTCATTCTGTAAGAGCCCCCTCCGCTGGTTCCTGGAGTGCTTCTATTGTTTCAAGACTAGCTTGTCTGTCAATATATAATTCAATGTATATAACCAATCATCTAGCATTTGATCACTTGCTTTGTACCTCCCACTTCTAATTCTGTATAGACTAAACTCCTTCCTGATTCAGGGCGGTTGCTTGGGAGGAATTATACCTGCAATGGTCCACTGGCGTGAACTCCAACAGTCCACTGGTATAAAGATTAAATACTGCCTTCTTATCTTCTAGTGCAAAGAGTCTTCCTTTTGGTTTGGTTTGGCTTGGCTTGGGAAATTTCCTGCGACAAAGGGACATGGCTCACTGTCCTGCCTTGGTACTGAGATGAGCCCACCCTCTGCACAGTGCCTCTGTGGGGGGCAGGTCCTCAGCTGGAGGTCTCTGAGTGCTGTGGGGAGCAGCAAACCTGGGACCTACTGGGTCCTCCTCAGATCCTCGGTCATTCAGCAGGGAGGTACTGAGACCCACCCACTCCAGGTCCCAGGTCCCAGGTCCCCGTCATCTAAGCAAGGCCTGGACCCCCGAATCAGGAAGTCCACAGGCCAGGGTCACCAGCCAGGGTCCTGCCCCTCAGGGGAGCAGACACCTCCAACCCAGCAGTGCTGTGGCCACAGCCTCTGTCCTGGTTCCATGTTGTCCTCTGGGAGCCCTGGGCTAAGGCTCTCCTAACTGCCAGGACCTGGGTGGGGTTGGGGTGTCTGTACTTCTACTTCCACAGCCATCCTGGACCCCAGAAGTGGCT